>CM037854.1:199922334-199969590 GCA_021234595.1 Delia radicum
AATTTATGTTTGTTACTTATCACTTACGAGGAAAGTACTCCAACCTAAGCACTCCGATTTTGAGTAAATTTAGTTATTTGATACAGAAAAACTTCTAAGGTGTTGTCTCGGATTTTCGGCAATTACGGGATTTTAATGGGTTCAAAATTGGGTTCAAAAATTAGTCTATTTTAACCCAGCGGAAAAGTGCGGTATCGTTTTAGGTCTTTTTCTAGTACTGTTTTTTTTTTTGTACTTTTAGCTTTTTCCCGAAAAGCTTTTTTTCCACATCAAACTTTATATTTGAATTATATTTTGAAATCCTGAGCTTTTTTATTGTATTATTTATTTTTCTTATTCTTTCATTTTTTTAAATATTTTTTATTTTAAGTGTCATTTGACCTAAAATTTTGTTTAATTATCAAAATCCGAGTGCGGCTTTTTTTTAAAAATGTTTTTAGTGTTTTTTGTTTTTGGTTATGATAAGGGCGGCACGAAATGATTCCCGGGCCTCTTTTAGCTACTTACATCAATGGCTTTCTGAATGTAGACATTTTTGGATGAAGACAAATACAATCGATAATTCTCAACATGAAACAAAAAAGTAACAAAATATGGCTTTGTTCAAAAATATTAAAAATTGGGGTTACATTTTTTTATTTTTTATGGCAGATTAATACACTCAGGGAACTTCTGCTTTAAAAATATGTAGTTGTTTGCACTGTAATACAGTTTCTTTATTTTAAATGTAAATGTCAGTCATTTGTAGAACAAATTTAATTTTTTACTAACCTTGTAGTTCATTATAAAATAAACAAACCACATCAAATGACTGTTTTATGATTTTACATTCACTTTTTACATTTTTTTTTTTTTTTTGTTATTTAAAAAATAAAAAGTAACGTTTGTTTATTTTTTTACTAATAAAGGGTCCGCCAATTATTTTTTTTTTTTTTGAAAATGCTATTAAAAAAAACTACTGAATATTTTCCCAAATTTCTTTTTTTATTTGAAAGCACAATCCTTCCGGTTAATAATGGAAAATAATTTCATTCAAATGGCTGCCTCGGCTGGCCATGCAGTAGCCTACACGATCGGTCCAATTTTAAAGCACATTATCGATTGTGTGCAGCTGTATTTCACCAATGGCTTCACGAATATTGTCCTTTAAAACGTCAATTGTCTCTGGCTTGTTGGTGTAACACTTATCTTTGACGGCACCCCACAAATAATAGTCCAACGGTGTCAAATCGCAGCTCCGAGGTGGCCAAACGACATCAGCTCTGCGGCTGATAATGCGATCTTCAAAAACAGGGCGCAAAACATCGAGTGTAGCTTCGGCTGTGTGGCACGTAGCGCCGTCCTGTTGAAACCAAATGTTGCCAATATCCTCCTCTTCAATTTTTGTGAACAAAAATTCGTTCAACATGGCCCGATAACGATCGCCATTGACTGTAACGGCCACTCCTTGCTCATTACCATGATTTTCAAAGTAATGTCACAATATTTCCCAGCGTTGTTCAAGCGTATACACAACCATATTCGTTCAGCGGAAGGATAAAACTAATTATCTGTCAAATCAGACATGAGCTAAGTGTTACCATTCACGAAATAAGCACTATTTGAAAAAAAAACGTTAGATGACGGACCCTTTATATGTGGTTTATTTTTACTACAATTGTTGTTAATTTTTTGAAAAGTTAGTCGTCCTCTTCAACTAAAATTGTATTTGTTTTTGACTACAATTGCTGTCGCCTTTACCTACATAAATATCCCTAGTGTAGGCTTTTACAGGATAATAAACCACTATTTATGCACGTCAAATCCGTTTGCGTGAATCACTTTGTAAAAATTCTCAAAATTACACATTTTTATAGATTTCAAAAAAATTTCCCACATAACGAGCCCTAACCGCCAAAAAGGCGTAAACGCCAAATCATAATTTAACAGGAGATGCTTTTTTACTTATTTTTTTTTTTTGGTTTATTCCAATTGTATTCCATAGCATTAGATAAACCAACAAAAAAAATCAAAAATTAAAAAAATAATTAAAAATGCATCTCCTGTTAAATTGTGATTTAGGCGCTTACGTCTTTTTGGTGTTTAGCTCTCGATGTATACCATTGTTTTATATTTTTTCATGTTATCTTGGAAATTTACACCCTTATTTTGGTGCTTCCCAATTTTTTTTTGTCAAATTCTGTTGTGTTTAAAAAAAATTTAATTTTTAATTTAAAATCGCGATTTACGAGATATTAAAACATGTTAACTTATTTGGAGATGATATTTTAATTTAAAGTAATCAGTTGAGGAGAAAATGTATTTTCTACAAGCTAATTACAACTATGTGCAGTTTCTTTTAGCATGATGTTTTTTTTTACACTGGTCCATTAAAATTTTAATTTCTTAAAATTTGTGGTTGTACGTTGCTAACAATAGGTAGAAATCTTATTTACCGATCGACCAAGAATTTTTCTAATTCAAAGAGTCTAAAAATATTAAAATTTATTTCGTTTTCACTCAAAACATAAATGGTTAAATATTATTAAAATATTATAATAAAATTTATAATGTCAGGGTTGCCATATAACAATTTTAAAAAATTGTCAAAATAATTATTGAAGCGTTTTCTATATATCTGCAAAGGGCCCAGCAGATATATGAGGTGTCTTTAAGGAGTTAACGATATAAAAAATAAATTTAATAATAATTTAGTCTCCAATGATTATTTTGCCTTAATCATTAATTAGGCACTTAAACTTACGTAAAATAATATCGGTAACTTATTAAAATTTAATCATGATTTGTTAATTTTGAATATTTTTATTTGACAACAAGAATAGGTAATAGCGATATTTTGAAGATTTCTTTTTGGCAAGTTTGATATAATTTTTATTAAAAATAAAATTATGTTTTTTCGGCCTTTAATTTTTCAATGAAAATGAAAATTATTCAAGTTCAAGGCCATACTCTATATTTCTTTATTAGGATATTGTCCCAAGAAATAATCTGTAGAGTTTTTAATTTAAAATTTATAAATTGACCACTTTTAGGAATGTGTTGATAGATCTATTTCGGGAATTTTCTAGATTCCCATCATCAGAACACGTTTTGAAAGAAGTGACAGTCCCATGCAAAACATCAAACATTCATATAAATTAGTTTTCTCACTAAATGAGAACTAATATATGAGCTCGAAGTTAAAGATTGTCACCATTGATCAAAAATAAATTGAAAACTTGTTTGTTATATGTGTTATGGGATTTATTTTTTGTATTTTGGAATTAAACTAAAAGTTCTATAATTGTCACCTGCTTAAATATCGGTATGCTTTAATTGACACCCCTCTTTAAAGGTCTGTAAAACGGAGTACTTTAATTGTCGCCTTGCCTTAAAAGTTGGAAATGTTGATACGGTACACTCTAATTTTTTATTATTTGACTTGAATATATCTTATGTGTAGTTTAAGGCCTCTACAACAACGCTTTTCCCAAGCGACTAGGCCTTAAAGAGCGAAACATGGGACAAAATGACTTTTTTTCAGTTTTTTGCCAATTTTTTTAAATATTGTAATAGTTTTTACTCTAAATGATAAATTATTCGCCATAATGATAATATATGTATTCAAAAAGGTATAAAACTCCAAAATCGGTTAATAACTAGCCCAGTAATAAATACTGCCCCAGACCAATAATGTGCCAATTATTACTTGACCGAAAAATTCGAGCACACATCTTAAACATTTTCGAAATTGATTACTATAACAGAATTTTTTTATTCAAAAGACTGGGAGATATGGAAGAAGTTTTTTTGTTTTGATGTCCTTAGCCTGTCTTAAGGTGATGTCAAAAGCGGACAAAATTTTTGGGGTGCTTTTCAAATCTCTAATTTCAAATTTTAAAATGTTTTCTTTAACAAAATCGAAAAAATTGACATTTACACTCCAGGGTCTTGTTTAAAACATCTTAGAGAATAAAAATAAAAAAATTTAAAATTATCCCCCAGTGCATTTTAGTAGGGCTCCAATTGGATTTTTATGGATTTTGAGGACAAGGCTTAATTGTTGTCATAAAATATTTAAAATCGAAAATTAGCTACTTTAGTAACTTTTGTTGCTTTTTTTTTTATAACAGTAACTCAATTTTTTTGAACATCATTAACCCATGAGGTCATGTGGCCCCAAATGACCCCAGACTTATTTATTTAAATTTACAAAAAGAGTTAAAGCTTTGCTTACTACTATTGAATTTTAAGAAACGTGAACTAAATTATTATAACACAATGTCTAAAGATTCTGTGCCAGCAGTTTTGAACAAATTAAATATCGTTAACCCGTGCTGTGCTGCATTTAGATCAAAGGAATACAACTCTCATATATGGGCAGGGGCTACACTGTCTATTCTTAAGCTTTTGGACCGTGTTTAGGTGAGGGCGGTGAAGCTTATCAATGACAGTAGTGTATCCAACTCTATTGATTCATTGGAGCATCGTCGGAATGTGGGTTGTGTGACACTTTTCTATCGGTATTACAATGGGAGATGTTCATCTGAGATAAGTGAACTAATTCCACGAGCCCGAGTTTTTATTCGCAATACTCGCTTATCTAGTAGAGCACATCCGTTTGTAGTTGATTGTCCTGTGTTTCGCACAACGCATTTCAGAGAAGATTCGTTTTTTAGTCGAACGGTTCGTATGTGGAACAAACTTTCCGCAGAAGTCTTCCCTGTTACTTACAATTTAGAAAAATTTAAATCAAATATCCACAAACACTACTCCCTCTTACCTCTTTCCTCCTTTCCATACCCTATTTTCCTGATCAATACAATGGCATGATTAAAGGGCATCCCATGAGTATTGGTTAAATTAAAAAAACAATTTAAAAAAATATATATTTAATTTCTTTTTCTTACAAACCTTGCTACAGCCATTTTTTAAATTCCTAAAAAAATATTCTGAGCTAAATTAACCCTTAGATGCTTTAGGTGCTAAAGTCACCCTATGTTGAGAAAACTTCATTTATTTCTTATTCCTTTTTGTTGATTTCAACACGTCGACTTTAATTTGCATTGAACTAAGTGTCAGCAAAACATTTTGCTGAATTTACAAATAGTTTTGCTATATTAGCAATTTTACTGCAAGGATCCTCTTAGCAAAATTTTGCTGACTCAAAAAACTTTTTTGCTAACTTTACGAAACTTTTTTTGTTGAGTGTACTCTTAATATAGTTTGCAGATCCATTAACTAAAACTTAAACTAACTTAATTATGCTAAACTCGTAACTTAAAAATATACAACTACAGTTAAATTTTAAAATCAATAATTTACAACAACATCCGTTTACAGGAAATAAGTAAATAAATATTTCGTTGAACTTAATACTGCTACTTTAAGTTAAGTTAATAGGATTATCATAAAATCCAGCTATTTTTACAAAAAAAAAGAAAAACAAAAGAAAATCAAGACAAAAAAAAACTCAAAGTATACCAACTAAGTAGATTACCAGAATTGACAATGTAACAATTGTATTAATCTTTAACAATTTGCTTTTCATTCTTCCATTTTTTTTTTATTTTCCACAGATACAACCCAAAATTCCTTACTGTGGTGACCTAAAAAAAAACGGAAACAAAAATAAAATAAAAACTCTACCTCTATACAACCAAACAACAGACAAACAAATAAAGTAACTAACTAAAACAACAACTCGAAACTAACAAAACAACATCAAGAACAACTAGAAAAAGTGCATTACCAATTGTATAATATTTGCCATCAATACATTAAGACAACAAAATGTTCATCAAAACAACAACAACACTGAGAAGATTAAAAACCCCAACGACAGCAGTAAAAATGAAAAAACGAATAAAATGGAAATGGCAACAGGATATGAAAATACTCAAAAACACATTGCCAGCCCAGAACAGCAGATACAATACACTCACAAAACTAAAGTGGCTAAAAATTATTGTGCTATCAGCAAAGATAACAACATTAAACGGAAAATCAAAATTTCTATAAATAATAAACTAAAAAAATTAAAATTTTTAATAAATTTATATTTAATTATAATTTTATGCATTAGTAAAATAAAACTAAATAATTCTATGTTAAAAATTATTAATTATCAACAAAATTGTATTATAAAATGGCTAGAAAATGAAACAATTTTCAATATTATCTTAAAATTTATAAGAAAATTAATATGGAACTTTTTAAAAATATTAAAAATACCTAGTGGCATAATAGAAAATGTTAAAATTATAAAAATTTTGCATATTGTAAGACATTTTGTAGGAATTTGCCTTATAAGACTGATATCATTAAAAAGATTACATCAAATTCCTGTAAATCATCAAAGAAAACAAGAGAAATTATTAACATGGCAAATAGTTGGCAACGCACAAAATAAAAATGAAACTAAAAGTTATAAAAATAACATAAATCATAAAATAGATGAAAAAAGATCGCTACTTAAATATAATAATTTTAGACAAATTGCAACACGACCATATAAAATAGTTGGCAATTTACGAAATAACCAAAACAGCTGTTATTTAACTAAAGAATGTGTTAAAATAAACAGAAAGAAATGCAAACAAAGAGAAATAATGAATGCTATCATAATGACAACTCACATGGTAATGGAATAACTGAAAATGAAAATTATTTAAAATCTAAAGTAAAAAACCAACTGAATATTTCCCATGTCAAATGGTTGGCAATACACAGAACAGCCAAGTTACTTAACTAAAAAATATGTTAAAATTAAAGAAAAAGTTCTACAAACTAATAAAAATAAAGGTCATCAGGTTGGCAACTCACAGGACTACACAAAAAATACAAATTATTCAAATCACAGAGGGAAAAAGTCACCTAAAATATATCATCATTTAAGTCAAAAGGAAAGAGTGAATGTCAAATAGTTGTGAAAAATAAAGAAAACACTTTGCAAACTAACAAAATAGTAGTCATCAGGTTGGCAACTCACAGGGCTGCAGAATAAACACAAATTATTTAAGCTACAAAGAAAAAGAACCGCATAAAAATTGTCATCATTTAAGCAGTAGTAGTCAAATAGTTGGCAACTCACAAAACTGTGCATTAAAAGAAAATGTTAATGAAATTCATTTATATAAAAGAGGAATTGAAGAAAATGCAAAATCACCATTTAATTCGTATCAATTAAGCCCTATAAAGAAAAGGGATTTCCAAAAGTTTTGCAACACAAAAATTAAAGAAACAAGAGAGCATGAACTAGGCAGCGTTTTAAATGAAATTGACAAAATGAAATATAAAGAAGTTGACAACACTCAAACCAATCAAATAATTTTCGAAAAATTTGCTAACGCCCAAAATAAAATAACAAGGCAGCATGAAATGGGCAGTTATTTAAATGGACAACAACGAAAAGAAGAAATGTACAATCCTAATAGCTATAATTTAGGTCAAAATGTTGGCAATTCAAATATATCAAAAGATATGAATAGTTATTTTATAGCATCGTAAAAGAAGAAGGAAAAACGCAGTTTTATTTGAAACATATAAGTGAAATTGACAAAATAAAATATCAAGAAGTTGGCAAATCTCAAAGCTGTCAAAGAATTTGCCAAAAAGTTGGCAATGCCCATAATAAAATTACTAGAAACTATGAAATATGGAGTTATTTAAATGTTCAGCAACAAGAAGGAGAAGTAGCTAATACTAATGGCATTAATATAAGTCAAAAAGTTGGCAACTCACACAACTGTGTATCAAAAGATATAGAAATGGCCAACCGTTTTGATCATAATTTATACAAAAACGCTGGTAACTGTGTATCCAAAGAAATTGATAGAAATGTTTATAATGAAAAGGAAGAAGTTAAAACACAAATTTATTTGAAAACAATTAAGCCAAATTGACAAAATGGAATATAAAGAGTTGTCAACTCTCAAAATTGTCAACTTTTCAATGCCATTTTATATTTTTTCTAGCAAAAATGTTAAAAAAGTAAGTGTTTGTTGCAGTTATTTAAGTCAAAGAGAGTGCTATAAAGTTGGCAACGCACAAAACTGTGCAAGAAAGGAAATTTATAAAGAAAGTTATAAAAATATTAAAGAAAATGAACAAGAACAGTTTTATTGCCGGAACTTAAATCATATTGGTAAAGAGAAATGTAAAAGTATTGCCAACTTACAAATCTGTCATATATGTTTAAAGGATGTTTATAATTTATTTAAGGGAGCTATCGAAATAAATTATTTTAACCACTTAAGTTATGCAGATGAAAGATTGTATAAAATAGTTTTAAATGCAGAAATAACAAACGAAAGACATATTAATCCTAAAGAAAATTACCTAGAAACAGATAAAAAACCGTTAGATTTTGGTTGTAATTTAAGCCAAGTTTTTAAAACATATTGTCAAAAATTTGGCAACGCCTGTATTTGTGAAATAAAGGAAATTGTAAAGGGGATTTGTTTAAAAGTAAATGAAGAAAATCCGGCTTACATTGAT
The DNA here is from genome assembly GCA_021234595.1 of Delia radicum. Lineage (NCBI taxonomy): Eukaryota > Metazoa > Arthropoda > Insecta > Diptera > Anthomyiidae > Delia > Delia radicum. Next base: position 199,930,813 of record CM037854.1, read on the forward strand.
CAGTTTTATAAATTAAGACAATTTAAGAGAATAAACTCGGAATTAGTTGACAAAGCAAAAGCAAATGAAATTTCAAAAAACAGCAGAGCTCATTTAAATAATTGTTATCAAGCTCTGACCAACTACTATCTAATAGTTGACAATTCAAAAATCTATTACCATTTAAAAGTCATCGATACTTTTACTGACAAGGATGTTAATGAAGAAGAATTGCAAAATGTGTATACAGACAAATTAAGGCTAGGGGAAAAAACAGATAGTAAAATAGTTGGCAATTCTCAAAACTCTAAAACTGCTAAAGATATTAACAGTTCAATACATAATGATAAACAAAGCAAAGAAATTTTATATTCTAACACCATGAATGAAAACCCGATAATGCGATTTAATATTTTTAACCATTTAAGCCAAATTGTGTATAGAAAGTTTAAAATGGTTGGCAATAGCACAAATTGTCTTAATTTGCCTAACTACTTAACAAATGAATATGAAAAGGAAGAAGAACTAAAAGGTTTGTTTTATAATTGTCATCAAGTACCAGAAAACCCTTATAAAATAGTTGGCCACACTAAAATCTATTTAAATGACACACAAATTAATCCACTATGTCACACAAAAGATGCCAATCAAAATTTTAATCACCAGCAAAACCTACATTTTAAACAGCAGGTGAAATATGAACCAAAATGTCATAATTTTCTAGTGTTCTTTATGTTTTACTATTATCGTTGTTGGCATGCAATATGCGGAATTCCGTTAAAGTCTAGAGAAATGTTTAAATATCTTCAAAATTTAATAGTGCGTAAGTTAATATGGCTTAAAACATTAACAACAGTGGCAGACTATAACAATGATGCATCATCATCATCAGCATTATGTGGCAAAAACCTTACGAAACCAACAAGAAAAATAAATGTAGACATTATTGGCAACCAACATGAATGTACAAAAAGAAGTCAGACTTCGTTACAAAGAACAAAATTAACTTTAACTAACACAATATCGTCATCGTCATCATTACAACATTCTTCTGCATCTTCTGCTTCGTCTTCATCAGCAACATCCTCTCGAATGAGTTTGGCAACAACGACGCCATATTGTCATCATCATCACTACCAACATCATCATCATTATTCCCCTTCTTCTACAACTACTATCACAACTACTTCGCTTTTAAAACTGCCATCTTTGTTGTTATTGTCACGCACATTGATTATACTGATATTGTTGTCATCACTGTGGCATACATCCGAAGGTTTCCATAGTACTGGCGTCAAATTAAGCCCGAATACGGTAAAAACGAAGTACGGTCTAGTGCGTGGCATTGTTGTACGTTCATCACCATCATTAGTGGAAGCTTATCTGGGTATACCTTATGCATCGCCACCTGTCGGAAGTTTAAGGTAATTATTTTTAGATTTTTATATCATTTAAGTTTTCCTCATGCATTCCTTCTCAGTCATTTTTTGCTTCTTCCGTTTCCTTTTTTATCTGTGTTTGTGTATTTTTTGTTATAATACATCCCACAGTGGGATATTTGATGAAAAATAATGGCACACAGAAAAAACTAAAATCTAGTTTTAATTCAAATATTTTTTGATTCAATTAAAAGTTTGGCTAAATTCGGACCTATTAAGAAAATTGCAGTATTAATTCAACTAATTTGTAACTAAAGCATGGTCGCGATAAAAATCTTTACATTTTAATTTTATTAAACTTCTTATCTAAGAACACCATTATTAAAGTTAATACCTTAAACTAAACATATAAGTCTGAAAATTGTATACCATAAAAAATAACTGTAATTTGAAGGCACATATAGGAAAAATTTCGCCTTTTTTTGCCTAAGATGAACCCATTTGGTCTTAGACACATATATTTTCAAAGTTTTCGCACACTCAGGGAACTTCTGCTTTAAAAATTTGTAGTTGTTTGAATTGTAATACAGTTTCTTTATTTCTAATGTAAATGTCAGTCATTTGTAGAACAAATTTAATTTTTAACCTTGCAGCTCATTTAAAAAACAAACCACATCAAATGACTGTTTTATGATTTTACATTCATTTTTTTAGTCATTTTTTGTTATTTAAAAATATAAATGTTTGTTTATTTTTTACTAACATATGTGGTTTATTTTTACTACAATTGTTAATAGTTTTTTGAACAGTAAAAACAAATGACAAATGTTTGTTGAATTTAATGAAATGTTGAATTTAATGTTTATTTAAGTGAAATTTCATTTATTTTTGACTAAAATTGCTGTCGTCTTTACCTACATAATATCCTTAGGGATAGCGGAACAATATGATTGTTTTATCATATTCAGAAACTTTTTGAAACAAGTTTTCAATTTATTTTTTGATCAATGGTTATAATCTCTAACTTCAAACTCATATGTATATTAGTAGTTCTCATGTAGTGAGTAAACTAGTTTATATGAATGTTTAATGTTTGGCATGGGATTGTTACCGCTTTCAAACGTGTTCTGATGATGGGAACCTAGAAAATTCCCGAAATAGATCTATCAACACATTCCTGAAAGGGTCAAATAATAAATTTGAAAACTCTATAGATTATTTGTTAGGACAATATCCTAATGAAGAAATATAGAGTATGGCCTCGAACTTGAATAATTTTCATTTTCGTTTCTAAGGAATTTAACAATTTTTTCTGAAATTTTATCATTAGTCATATATTTTGGTGTATTTTGGAGATATTAAATGTTTCCTTTACTTTCTGTAATAAACAATTTCCTTGACAAAAGTACTAAAGCGGATATTACAATTGAAATCCATTTCAAAATCTTTAGCCCCCTACGAATCCATTTGCTCATTTATACCATTTTATTACTTTGATGCATTCTTTAGACCCTAATTCTAAAGAGAGTACCCTAATTCTAAAGAGAGTTACGAGAAAATTTAATTTTTCCTTACACTAATTTTCAATACATTAAGACATTCTTCCGACCAGATTTTGTGTTTTTTGAGAGAGACATAATGCACCATACATAATTAATAGCACTTGATACGTTTAATATTTGGAAACTGAAAGGTAGCTTGTTTATATATTATCTTCACTGGTAGAAATTGGTGCGTAGTATTAATGAATTCCTTCATTAATACAGTGAATTTTTTATTGTATCAATGAAACGTGTTTCATTAAAACAATTTTAATAAATAGTTTCATTGATCCACTGAAAATTTCATAAAGTATGTGACATTTTTTCATTAAGGCTAGCATTATAAAAGTTTCATGTGTTTAATGAAACAATTCATAGTTTTTATGAAATATTTTCATTACTTCTTATTACAATAAAAACATTTCTCTAAAACACACTTTTTAAAGAGGTTGTTATATTAGCCAAAAACCATTTGTTCTTTAATTAAATAAAAAATAAAAATCAGTTGACTTTTTACAAAAGCACTTATGTCGACTTGAGGAAATTGTTTATGAAATTTGTAGTCATATCACATCGACGCTATATACGCAAAATTTTATGAGATCGCCTCAAATAATTCTTTTTAGTTAATTCTGTTTAACAAAAAAATGTATGTCATTTGTAATATTAGGCGCTTAGCTTCAGCGAATATTATTTTGTAATCCAAAATGTACTATATAGAAGAAAAATAAAAAAATTACACTAAACTAGTACTTTTTTGCATATTACAAGTTAACATTTTACTTAAAAAAAACTTCAAAATTTTTCTGTTAGAAAGTGTTTTGCAACCTTCAGATAACGACGATCATAATTAATTTCTAATTAATTACTGTAGAATATTACTTTAGTTAGTCTCTTTACAGGAAGAAGAAGAAGAAAACATTTTTATTGAAAAACTTTACGGACACAAGGGATACACCAGACTGCCGCAGTTTCTTCCCCCTATTGGCCCTCGTCAGTGGTTAATTTATGTGTCAACTGAACAAAGTATTTTATATTGTTAATTTGCTCTATATGAAAAACTTTTTTTTTTTACTTTTTTGGTGTCGTACTGGTATTCGAACTCACTGCCTTACACAGAAAAAACTAAAAACGGGTTTGAATTAAAAATTTTATTGAATCAATTAAAATTTTAATTGATTTTGCACCTACCACTGAAATGATAGTATTAACTAAAAAAATTTGCAGACAGTTCATTAAAACTCTTTCAATTAAAATAATAATAATATCAATTAAAAGAGTTATTGTTTTCTTTACAACCTCAATTAAAAAGTTTAGTTAAATTGATTAAAACTTTAATTGAAACTTGATAAGAAAACAATGGTAGTTTTAATTGAAAACTCGTATATTTTTTTTGTTATATGCCCCCCCCCCCCCCCATTCCTTTTAATGCCCCCATTAAAAAAAGGAATGTAGGTTTGGAAATTAAATTGACATTTTATTTCTTTTACTTTCTTAAAAAAATCACACACAACTTTAAAATGACAGTTTAATGACACTTATACTTATTGAAATTTAATTATTTACAAAAATAATAGTTTAATTGTCCTTTTTCGATAAGAATTATTTAAATCCACATGTGCACTTTTATTACCACAGATAAAACACGAAACTATGCGTACACGAATATCTCAACAAAAAGAGTGTTGCAAACTCTAGTGAAATAACTACGATTTTGCGTGTATTTGAAATCGGTAAACTATTCAACTTATTAAAAGTTAATCATTTGCGATTTTTTTTTCTTTTTATTTACAAATTAAATAATATATTGATATAATAATTAAACCTTTGTTTAATTATTTAATCTAAATAAAAATTTTGTTTACATGTTGTCAACACTGCATGGATATATTAGAAAATTTAATAAATTTTTTAATTGAATCAATTAAAAAATTGTTTAAATTGAAATTGATATTCAAACAATCGATTAATTAGATATCTCACCTCTTAATTTTTCATTGATTTAATAAATTTTTTTATGAAATTATGTAAAAATCAAAAAAAAATTTTAATGAAAATTAAAAATATTAATGAATTGTCATTGAGTTAATAAAATTATTCATTAAATCAATGAATCCATTTTAATAAAATCGATTCATTAATACTATAAAGGAAAATTCTATCAGAGATTTAATAAAGTCTAAAATAGTTCTCCTAGTACTTACAAGAAATAAAGTAATCGAGCTTAAAATTTAATTATATATTGTTTTAATTTCAAACAAATTTTAAGTTTTAATAATATAAAACTTTAGTTGAAATTTACAAAAAATCGCCAACAAAAATTTTGTAAAAATCACTTCAATAAAAAAAATTACTAAATTTGGAAAAAATTGGCAAAATTAAATAAATATATAAATATTATAAAACAATCAACAAAATTGTAAAAAATCGCCAAAATTTAAAAAAGCAGTAAAAATTAAAAAAAAAACAAATCATCGAATATAAAAAAAGGCGAAGTTGAAAAAGATATGAAAAAAATTTAGATTTATTTCATCTTCTCTTAAATTTATTACAATTAGTGTTTCCTATTTGTAATAGTAACATTTTAAATATGATCTCAAACTTGACAAATCAAAATGAAATGCAATTTACAAAATTTTAAAAAAGTAGATAAATATAATTCAAAAAAATTGCCAAAAATATAAAAAAAAAAATTTTTATTTACCGCAATTGAAAAAAATTGGTAAAATTAAATTAAAAAAAAAAATTTAAAAATTGGAAAACAATTGCAAATATTATAAAAAAATCGCTAAAATTTAAATTAACGCTCAAATTGGAAAAAAAAAATATCCAAAATTTAAAAACTCGCCAATATTTGGAAAAATCGAAGAGTCTTTTAAAGTATATCAACTCTTTTTATAATTTAAAAGTTATTTGAAAGCTGTATACTCTACGATTTGAGTTTTAAAAATCACGTTTTTTTTCTTAAATTTATTTTAAATGCAAATGCGATTATTTAATGAACCTTGCATTTAAAATACATTTTTGAAAAAAAAGGTTATTTTTTATTTCAAATCGTAAAGCAGTCATCAGTGGATTTCAGACGCTTTTTAAGTGATTGAAATAGTAAATATACTTCAGAAGATAATGCTATTCAAAGTTTGGTGTTATTATAATTTTTTTTTTTAATTAAAAATTATTAAAAAATACCTTTAAAATACTAAAAAACTGTATTTGTATATGAAAAATGTAGAAAGCTATTTTTGAAAAAATCATCCCAAACATGTCGGAATTGTTATTTATTAATAAAAAAAAACTATAATTTTTTCAAAAATGATAACGTGTTTAAAATCTTTACTTTTATATGCTTTTTAAATCTTTGAAATAGTCGACTTACTTTCAGAAAGTTTGCTCTTTAAAGTTCACTACTTTTATCATTTTTTATATTTTTTTAAAAATTAAAAAACTGCAATAAAACCGCAAGTTTACACAAATTTAAGGAACTGCAAATGGTAATGGTAATACAGAGTATGCGAATGCCAAATTTTAACTAAATCAAATTGCTGGAGTCCAAAAAATACTCTTTTTGAAAGTTCTCTCATGGAATTATAGAAAATTAAAAATTAAAATTTAGTATTTTAGTATTTTACTACTTTGTACTTGGAAATTTTATTTAAAGTTTCGATTTGCATTAAATATTGTGCGGATTACTGTAGCACTAGGTGTAAAAATTATGGAGTACGAATTTGAACACAATCGGACAGCTTAACCCTTGGTGACCAAAGTTTCCGAACTTTGATTTTTTTTTTTAATTCTCATACACATCCATAAACACAAAAAAAAATTAAAATAACTTTATTTTTTTTAAGTTCATATTATTTTAATATATCTTAATGCTTGTAAATGATATTTAAACAATTTTTTCAAACATTAAAGTTCAAATTTTAGGATAAAAAAAACCTATTTTTAAAAATTTGTAATATTTCATAAAGTCTTATAGCCTGACTTTAATTATAAGCCATATGTCAAGATATTCATAATAAAGGGTCCGCCAAATAACTTTTTTTTTTGAAAATGCTATAAAAAAAACTACTGAATATTTTCTCAAATTTCTTTTTTTATTTGAAAGTACAATCCTTCCGGTTAATAATTGAAAATAATTTCATTCAAATGGCTGCCTCGGTTGGCCATGCAGTAGCCTACACATTATCGTATTTCTTTAATGGCTTCACGAATATTGTCCTTTAAAGCGTCAATTGTCTGTGGCTTGTTGGCGTAACACTTATCTTTGACGGCACCCCACAAATAATAGTCCAACTGTGTATGGCGAACTTTGTATGGCGTCATACCAAGGTCTTTATGCAAAATTCGTCTCAATCATGTCTCCGAAATGTTCAATTGTTGAGAACGACGGTGAATTAATGTTGATGGCGCTTCACGCACACTTTCTGCCACAGCATCAATATTCTCGGGTGTACGCACTGTTTTTGGCTTTTCACGCTTTGGTTTATCGATGAGGATGCCAGTTTCTTTCACTTTTTTCACAAGATAACGAACATACGGAGCTGACGATGCTTCTCTTCTTCCAAAATCCGTACGCAATTTTCGCACACAACATTACCATGATTTTCAAAGTAATGTCGCAATATTTCCCAGCGTTGTTCAAGCGTATACACAACCATATTCGTTCAGCGGAAGGATAAAACTAATTATCAGTCAAATCAGACATGAGCTAAGTGTTACCATTCACGAAATAAGCACTAGTTGACAAAAAAAAACGTTAGATGGCGGACCCTTTAGATAACACTTCGTTTCATAATTAGAAATCAAAACAGTTCTGAAATCAGCTTGCAATACTCCTGAAGTAAATTTATTTGTCCAAAGTTTATCATTTTCGACCAATGCCTGAGGTAGGGTGTATGTCCAAAAAATAATGAAATTACATTTAGAAATTTTTCAAACGCCCCTCTTTCAGAAACCATTAAAAGTTGTATTGATTTTTTGACAGGTTCCAAGAAAATTAAAAAAAAATTGAATATGTGAAAATCTACGGAACCGTACGATTCCATGTAACTCAGGATTTAAACCATTTTAGGAACAATATATATTATTTTTAATCGCATCAGCATTTTTTAGGCAACGAATTTGACCAGACGACCATCTAAAATTTTAATATTTATACTGTTAATATGCTCTACTCAATTTAAAGCTACCCTAATTCACCCTAATTTTGCCTGTAACTTTTTAAAAGTTTCTCAACTCTTTTAGATAGAAGTTTTCAGCATAAAGGAAATAGCCTAAAACCTTTGGTGAATGATAATCCTGATGTTGCAAAATTTTCTACATGTTGAAAAAAATATGTGCTTTCAGGTATCTTTTCAAAATCTGTAATTCTGTTTTTTTAATAAATAAAAATAATAATCTAATTGCAAATTTTTTATATTGGCATATAAATGACAAATAAACTAATAAAATTGAGATCAAATCGATTAGTGCGGCTTCAAAAAAAAAGGAAAATATGACAATACAAATCTCATCATGTCTATGCTTGCAGATCTTAAAATTTTATATTTTTTGAAGGGCACATCTGCAGTTTGAGGAAAATTAGTTGCAGTCCTGCGTGATCACTAAATATGAGTACTACTATTATTGTGTGTAAGTGCTAAATGGATTGCATTATTATTTTAGTATCCAGAGACATTTACGGTTAAATTTGTAGCTTTTCATAGATTTTTGGAGCGAAAGGTATAATCCGATGGGTTTAGAACTTACAGAGAACAACAGTAATGGAGATATTTAGCGTACTGTGCACACAGAGAAATAAAGTATCAACCGAATAGAAAAGTGTATTTTAATGGTAACAACTTATAAATTCAGTTAGTACAACGATATTTACATTCGATTTCCGAATATTTTGGGTGCTGAAACTAATATTCAGTTGAATTAACCGAACTTTGTTGTGAGAACTAATATTCAGTTGTACCAACCGACTGAAAATCGTAATAACCGAATTTAAGTCGAAGTAACCAAATTAAAGTTGGCAAAGAGCTAAACTTTTCTCTGTGTGTGGAGCTAAAAGTGTTGTAAAACCAGAAAAATAAAATTCAATATATTTAGCACTTTCACATAATGAATGTTATGATGTACAATTCAAGATATATTGGACACCATAATTCTTGAAGCTGTGGGTGTGCCTTCAATTTGAAGTTAGCCTATTAGTAATTTTTGAAGAAAAAATTTTGTAGAGAATTCTATAATTATCCGATCCATTTAGCGATTTCACATAATAATAGTAATGATGATTTCTACCGTTCAAGACATATTTGACCCCATAAATCTTTTAACTGGATGAGCCACTCAATTTTGTGCTGCATTGTTTTAACTTGTTATCTATGTTGAAGAATTAATTAATATAGAGACAAAAAATATTATCAGATCGATTTAATATTTACATATAATAACCCAGCAAAATTTTTAGAACAGATTACCTCTGAACCTGTTCTAGAACAACTTCTTTTACCACCGGTTACATGGAATCGGTTCTAGAACAGATTCCTGGGAGTCGAAATGTAAGGTGTCACTGTCCCAGCATCAGTTCTATAACTGGTTCCATAACTAGTTCTAGAACCGGTTCTAAATCAAGCTGTTCTTGTTTGGAGATAAAGAACCTATTGCAAATAGGACAATTTCCATATAAAAAGAACCAGTTGCAGAACAGAAATTAGAACCTGTTATAATAAAGTATAAGCTGTTCTGCAACCAGTTATTTGGATTTTACTATTTATTTTGCTGGGAATAGCTATGCTGATGTTTATCATTAACATAAGATTTTACCCAGTAATTCCTTAAACCGCGCAAGTGCGATTAAATTTTAAGTTGAATTTTTCTTAAGCTTGACCTTAATTTCCGCAAAAACCAGATGTATTAGAAAACTTTGGAAACCCAAATATGGAATTCGCACGTAATGTTACTCGAAAACCTGTGGTCGGCTCCCCAAAAAATCCAAAAATTTTATAAGCGAAAATTTTTGCGTTTTTTTTTGTTTTTAACTTTTTCTGCACTCAAAAAAATTGATTCACTCGAACGCATTATTGCTTTTTAATGTATTTTAAATAAGCTAATCCAGAAAAGATTTGTATGCCACTAACGTTTTTTTTTTTCAACTAGTGCTTATTTCGTGAATGGTAACACTTAGCTCATGTCTGATTTGACAGATAATTAGTTTTATCCTTCCGCTGAACGAATATGGTTGTGTATACGCTTGAACAACGCTGCGAAATATTGCGAAATTACTTTGAAAATCATGGTAATGTTGCAGAATGTGTGCGAAAATTTCGTAGATCGCATTATCAGCCGCAGAGCTGATGTCGTTTGGCCACCTCGGAGCTGCGATTTGACACCTTTGGACTATTATTTGTGGGGTGCCGTCAAATATAAGTGTTACGCCAACAAGCCAGAGACAATTGACGCTTTAAAGGACAATATTCGTAGCTGCACACAATCGATAATGTGCTTAAAAATTGGACCGATCGTGTAGGCTACTGCATGGCCAGCCGAGGCAGCCATTTGAATGAAATTATTTTCCATTATTAACCGGAAGGATTGTACTTTCAAATAAAAAAAGAAATTTGAGAAAATATTCAGTAGTTTTTTTTTATAGCATTTTCAAAAAAAAGAAAAAGTTATTTGGCGGATCATTTAGAAAAATTCAAAAGTGAACGATTTTGAAATGTAATTGACAATCGCCCAAGTCTGATTTGAAATTTTTCATTTTTAAAATCTGAAATCTTATTGAATTTCGTAGATTTTCCCATATACTTTTTGGATAAAAATTACAATTTTATACTATTTTTTAAAACTTTTAACTTTTTAACGGATTTTTTACAACTAAACTTTTAAAGCTAATATAAAAAAGTTTGCTATATATTATTTCGTTAAGTATTATCAATACGGAGAATTTTTTGTTTTTAAATTCATTATATAATAAAGTTTTTTTTAACAGATAAATCTAAAAAAAAAAGTTAAGGGGAAAAAGATTTAATTTTCAAATTTAAATAACTTTTAAAGTACAGGAGATAGTCTATCGCTGTAAGCATATTTTGTCTCTATTTTACAGCGTACATTACAACATTATACGAGGTAGTCAACTTCGACAATCTATAAGTACACCGAAGTTTCAAAAGATTAACACTTTTTTACAATTTCCAATTTGATTTATGATCGGTATAATCAATTGGAAATTAGTTTGGAGTTCTATATTTATTACTATTATTTTTATTTTTTTTTTTTAAATACCCCACTGTGCATCCTTGTCTTTCAATATTTTTTGGTATTTCCTAAAATTGTTTTTGTTCCATTTTATCTGTAAGTCTTTTGTATTATTTAAGTGGTTTTTCTTTTGGTATATATATATATTTTTTTTTAATATGATTCAATTGTTATTAATATCTCATTGTCGTTGAGTTGAGTATTATTCTTTTTCATTTTTTCGCCAATTTCGTTGTTTGTTTTTTTTTATCTGAATATTTAAAATCTTAATGCATTTTATATTATTGTTATTGTCCCTACGGATATTTTCGCCATGAATGTTGGTTGGTATTGTAAACATTTTGAAAGCTTATAAAGCCAAACTAAAAAAATAAAAAAATATTTGAAATTTGATGTTATTTGGCGATAAAAATCGATTTCATATCTTAACGAGTTTGAAGGTAACATTTCAACAATCTCTTTTTATTACTAATATTATTTATAATAATTGTAGGATGTTGTAAGAAAGGCAATTTTGTAATCTTAAAGTTAAGACAAGAAAAGTAAAGATACGTCGTTTAGACAAAAATACACTAATTTTTGAGCATGTTAGCAACGTGATTAGCAGTTAACATCACAATCAGATTAACACTTGTGTTTAGATTTTATAAACCGACCTTAAGGTTTTTCAAGTGTTAACTGTTGAAAAGCTATTTCATGTTAATCATGTTACCGTTCCACTGCATTTACACACCCAGAAAAATAAAATATCAAATTCGGTCGCCAATCGAATGATTCCGTTGTGGTAACCGTATATTTTAGTTGTAAGAATCTTAAATTTGTCGATGCATAAGTAATTTCACTGTGACAACCAAATTTCGGTTGCCTCAACGAAAATTCTGTTGTCACAACTGAAACATTCGGTTAATACAACCGAATCATTCGATTGGCAACAAATTCGGTTGTCAACACCAAATCAGGTTTCTAGGTACATAACTAAAAAATTGTTTAACATACAATCTCGCAGACTTTAATTTACAACTGATTGCTCCAATCATTCGAGATACTCAACTTCCATTGGAAGTAAGTCGAACATCAAAATTCTCTAGACTTATTCCCCGCTTTCAACTAAAGCGTCGGCCAAATAACTTTTTTTTTTGGAAATGATATTAAAAAAAAACTACTTAATATTTTCTCAAATTTCTTTTTTTATTTGAAAGTACAATCCTTCCGGTTAATAATGGAAAATAATTTCATTCAAATGGCTGCTCGGCTGGCCATGCAGTAGCCTACATGATCGGTCCAATTTTTAAGCACATTATCGATTGTGTGCAGCTGTATTTCAACAATGGCTTCCTGTTCCGTCCTGTTGAAACCAAATGTTGCCAATATCCTCCTCTTTAATTTTTGTGAACAAAAATTCGTTCAACATGGCCCGTTGACTGTAACTGCCACTCCTTGCTCATTTTCGAAGAAAAATGGCAATTTTCGCACACATTCTGCAACATTACCATGATTTTCAAAGTAATGTCGCAATATTTCCCAGCGTTGTTCAAGCGTATACACATCCATATTCGTTCAGCGGAAGGATAAAACTAATTATCTGTCAAATCAGACATGAGCTAAGTGTTACCATTCACGAAATAAGCACTAGTTGAAAAAAAAAAGTTAGATGGCGGACCCTTTACATGGCTATGCCATATAACAGAGTTTCGGTTGGAATATTGGATTGGAATTGACATGAAAAATTTGGTTGTCACAATGAATCTGATTAGTTATTCTAAGCAGTTCTAGTTCTTCTGCTCAAACTCTTCAAAGGTTGACCCAATACTCACCAAACCCGTTGATAAAGTTAATATGTTGGCTTAACTATTTGCAGGAAATTCATTTGGATCCCAAATTTAATATATTTTTTTGTTCCTAGGTTACGTTGAATGGATTATTGAAATTGATTATGGAATATGGAAAAAAAGTACACCGGAGGGGAATGCTCTTCGGAAATTCTTTTCTAGTGATACCACATTTTCCTATGGTTTCTTTGGAAGAAATGTTTTACACAGAAAAAATTATCAACCTAAAATATCTAATTAAAGATTTGATTTGAATTTAATTTGTTTCTAAACAAATATTTAATTGAATCAATTAATATTTTAATTGACTTTTAAATATATAAATACATATTTTATTTTAGACGCAATTATCATATTATTTTTTCATACACTGTATGCATAAATAGAAAATTTTCAGTATAAAATACCACACACACAAACAGACTCAGCATTGCAAAAAACACACATACCAACGTATAGATCACACACTTTTTTTGTAGAAGTTATTTATAACTTTTTTTCTTCTTAACTTTAATAAAGGTTTAATTGATAGTATCATTGCCGTGATAGGTGCAAAATAAATTAAAATTTTAATTGATTCAATAAATTTTTTAATTGAAACCCGTTTTTAGTTTTTTCTGTGTAGCTATCAAAAAAAGCTCAAAATGGGGACATATGATTGACCCCACATTTTAACCCTTAAACCTTCGAGATGGCACATAAAGAACAGGTCAACCTAAGATTATGTCTTATATAACATATATAAGATTCATTTAAATCGGCGTTTACCCTTCGGGGTAGTTCCCTTGTTAGTGATTTTTTAACCAATTTTTAGTTTTTAAACGGTATTTGAAAGAATATTGCCTGGTCTTTCCAATTTCCAAATACATAATTCCTTTAAAACGGTACTTGAAGGATTATTGCCTGGTCTTTCCAAAATATATACTTCCTTTGTATTATTAACACACATATGGGTTGAACCATCTCAACTCAACTCAAAATGAGGCTGTTTTTTACATCACTGTTTCCAAATTTGCTGAATTGGCAGGAATAAAGTGTATCAGAGAACTAAGAAAAATTCAAAATTTCGTTGACGCTTCTGGATCCAGAAATATGAGGTCTTGAAAATCGTAAAAAAATGTCAAAATTTACAAAGTTGTACTTACTTAATTGTAATTTCTTAAAAAGTATTATAGGTGGGCAACTCATGGGCATTTGAAAGATTATTAAATTACCTTTAATTTGATATACAACATGATTTTTTTTTGAAACGGTCAAAGGCTACATCTTTTGACCTATAATTCGGGAGGATATATCTTTAAAAACGATATTTTTAAAAATCTGAAAAAAATGTATGTCTAAGATTGGTTCCTTCCCTAAAGTTACGAAAAATTTCAGAGTGGAGGTATTCTTTGATCCAGAAATATTAAACATTATATTGTTTTAGTACAGCCGGGACTCAAACTCTGACACAGTGTAGACATTTCTTTTTTTTTTTACTAAAGGGCTCTTTATGCTACATAGTTTTAATTCCCTTGTTAAATATCTACCTTTACTATGTGATTAATATTTCTAGGTCCAAGAATACCTCCGCTCTGAAATTTTTCGTAACTTTAGGGAAGGAACCAGTCTTAAACATATATTTTTTTCAGATTTTTAAAAATGTCGTTTTTAAAGATATAGCCTCCCGAATTATAGGTCAAAAGATATGACCTTTGACCTTTCCAAAACAAAAATCCTGTTGTATATCAAATTAAAGGTAATTTAATAAGCTTTGAAATGCGACCTTCATGAGTTGCCCACCTATAATACTTTTTAAGAAAATTACAATTAAGTACAACTTTGTAAATTTTGACATTTTTTACGATTTTCAAGACCACATATTTCCGGATCCAGAAGTGCCAGTGCATTCAAACTTTGCACTTATTTTAGTTCTGTAATAATCTGTCTTGCTCCAAAAAATCATAAAATTTGGAGAAGGTAGTGTACACCCATTGGTTGATTTGACATGGAATTATCCATATATAGAGATTTTTAGAATAATAATTAAAACTTTTGGTTTTTTTTTTTTGGTTTTTGAACTTCACCCTCGTGTTTTTATCGAATCTTATTTTACAAGAATATTATTCTTAACTTTAGAGTTTTTCTGAGTAAAATCATAATTCATTTATTAAAATATGTTGAAAATTAAAAATTAAGGCATACGTACACTGGAATGTTAGACTGGAATTCAAGTATCCATTTTGCTAGAGTATGCTATTAAATTACAGTGTAAATCAAGTATAATTGAAGGCTCGAAATCGGAAAAGACGGCTTGAATTACACTTAAATTTAGCTTGAATTCCAGCAAAATTGCTTACTGGGTAATTCTAAATAATTATAAATATCAACTAACTATAATAAAAATTTAAATAAAAACAAATCAATCAGAAAAATTTTGCAATGCAACATTTTGATTGATTGATTTTTAAAGTGTTTAATTTTAATAGCACACAATTAATTTAATTTTCCTAATGATTGATTTACAGATTTATGCCACCCATTACACCTTCAACATGGAAAAATGTACGAAATGCTGATCGTTACTCACCCGTTTGTCCACAAACTGTACCCATACCACCCAATGGACCAGAGGCATTGCTGGAAGTGCCAAGAGCACGTTTGGCTCAGCTAAGACGTTTATTACCGTTGCTAAGTAATCAATCGGAAGACTGTTTGTATTTGAATATTTATGTGCCATATGAAAATCGCCGACATAGACGTAAGTTTTAAGTTTTATGTTGCGTTTTATTTTTCTATCTCAATATTATTCAATAAAGTGATAAATTTATGTAATCAGTGATGATAAATTGGCTAGGAAATCTTCAATTCCGTAGTGCATTGCAGTTTGTTATTTACAAATTACTGCAAGCATTGTGGAAATGATGATTTTTTAGCAAAAAGTACAGCAAATGATGAGTGAATAGCAATAGTTACTTGTAGAGTTGTCAAAAATGCAACCTATTTAAAAAACCGGTTTTGGAATACTTACAAAACCGTATTTTTTAAAAACCGGTTTGATTAACCGGTTTTTTCGGTGTTTATAACTCGCTTTGTATTGGCTATATCTGACAATGTTTGTAAACAGAGAGAAAATTATCTCCATGATATTAATGATTTTTTGCATTAATGCAAAGAAGTTGCACTGGAACACATAAATTGAAAATTTTCACTTGCATTATCAAGTTTTTACAACATTTTATGAAATCTGTTATTTAATTTATTAACAGGAGACTTGGGCGACATCAATTTTTTCTATACCTTGAAAAATTTTTAAAAATTTTAATACCAAACATCTGGATTGGTGACAACATTTGGGTATTTAATGACAGCGCAATTACTCAATTACACCCAATTACATGTAATTAGACATAAAAAAGTAATTGGCCTGTAATTATATACACAAATATTGGTACAGTAGTTTTCCGATTTAACGAACCATCGGTTTTAACGAATTCGGGATTTAACGAACTCATAAAAATTTTGAATTGAGTACCTTATATTACGAACACCGTAACTTTGTACCGTAATTTTGTACTCGTTATAACGAAGAAATACAAAATTAGAGTTCTAAGTATAGAATGAGATGCAAATACAAAGATTTCCGCAAACAATATGCAAAAGCAATAGAAATCTAGAGAAAGGGGATTCCCCAACGATGTTCTGGCTGCGTTTTCTGTGTTTACTTTCGGAGTTTTTATCATTCTTGTACTATCGTTTGTGCTGTAAACATTAGAAAACATGGGAAGCAGAAAAAGATTGTTATTAAAAGAATTGTGTGTTAAATATGGATTGGCCAAATCCACTATATCCACAATTTTAAAATCAAAGGAAAATCTTTTTAAAAATGCGGAGATGACAGGTTTTGGTTCAAAAAACAGAAAAGCAATTAAGGATGGAGAATTTCCAAAAATGTAAACAAGGCTCTTTTCGTGGTTCCAAACGCAACGGAAAAGCCATATAAAGGGTCCGCCAAATGACTTTTTTTTTTGAAAATGCTATAAAAAAACTACTGAATATTTTCTCAAATTTTTTTTTTTTATTTGAAAGTACAATCCTTCCGGTTAATAATGGAAAATAATTTCATTCGAATGGCTGCCTCGGCTGGCCATGCAGTAGCCTACACGATCGGTCCAATTTTTAAGCACATTAGATGATTAGATGATTTTTATACTGAAACATTTCATAAATATGATGCCCACAAAAAAAAAGCCCAGTCTGTTTGTCTAGATGTAACGGTTTCTCAACATACACTTGAGGATTAACATCACTTCAAATACGGCAATTTTGTTTATTGACGTATCCATTTAACCAAAAGTGAGCTTCATCGCTAAACAAAATGAGCTTATGAAAATCGGAAGCAACGTCAATCTTGTTTTGGGCCCATTCACCGAATCTACGCCTTGCTAGGTGATCGTGTAACTTCAATTGTTGCCCGAGTTGGATTTTGTAAGCACGCAAACCAAGATCTTTCCGCAAAATCTTCCATAAAGTGAATGGACACATACCCAATTCCTGTGCACGAGATTGACAGGATTTCCATACTTTTTTTTTATATATATCTATATCTCTTCTTTTTTAGGTTTCACTACCAATAGTGGTGAATCAAATGATTCACCTAAACTACCAACCATTTTATTTATACACGGTGAATCTTATGAATGGAATTCAGGAAATCCATATGATGGCTCCGAATTGGCAGCACATGGCAATGTTATAGTCGTGACTATCAATTTTCGTTTGGGTATATTTGGTTTTCTTAAAACCGGTGGCAAAGAAAGTGCACAGGGTAATTTTGGACTAATGGATTTAGTAGCAGGTTTACACTGGCTCAAAGAAAATCTTCCAGCCTTTGGGGGAGATCCTCAGGCAATTACTTTGTTAGGGCACGGTACAGGAGCAGCTTTAGCCAATATATTGGTGGTATCTCCAGTGGCAAGTGGTAAGAGCGAGCAAGTTTTGATAACGAATGTCTTGGGATAAATTTTTGTTTTCTCATTTGGCATTTTCATCGATGAATTTAACTTTGACCTGTCATTCTAAATATGATTCTTTCGATGTTATTCTACCTAAACAACTTCTTTGGAACTTATTTAGGCATATAATATTTCTTAAAAGTTGTTTTGTAGCAACACTTTCTTATGACAAGCCAATGTTAAGATCATCGATAAAATTGTTAAATTATAAGCATTCTTTGGATGCACAATTTTCGCTGGTGTATTATATTCAATTTTCCCTTTCAAGATCTCATACAACACTCGGTGCTAGTAAGTGGTTCGGCTTTATCACCATGGGCCATACAAAAGAATCCCTTATTTGTTAAACGTCGTGTAGCTGAACAAACAGGTTGTCATGGTGATATGTTATATGATGATTTGGCGCCATGTTTACGCACTAAAACAGTAAACGAATTGTTAGCAGTTAAAATTGATCATCCCCGGTAAGTTAAATGGGCTTGGGAAACGTGTATATGTTTTGACATATAATATTTCTTTACCAGATTTTTAGTGGGCTTTGCACCCTTCATTGATGGCACTGTCATATCACCAAATACCGATTCGATTGGTAAATTATCACTGCCATTGGGTTCAGCTATAGTTAGGTAAGGAAGTTGTATTCCATACTTTGGAGATTCATCGATCATTGATTTTTCTGTTTACAGTACATCAGGAATTGAATATGCTAATTTTCCTAAACGTAATCTTATATTCTGCCTTACATCGGTAGAATCACATTTAGATTTGAGTGCACAAGATTTAGAATTTGGTTTCAATGAAACACGTCGTGATCGTATATTGAGAACATATGTACGCAATAACTTTCACTATCATCTAAATGAAATATTTGCTGTATTAAAGGTAAGTTTTTTAAATCAGAAAATCATTCCTGGTAATCATTATTTAATAAAATTGTTTAAATGTTCGCTATTTTTTGGGTATATTTTTGTAGAATGAATATACTGATTGGGATAAGGCCATACGTAGTCCATTAAGTTCACGTGATGCAACATTGCAGTTCTTAAGTGATGGTCATACCGCTTCGTCTCTTATCAAATTGGGTTATATGCATGGCTTAAGAGGTGGCCGAGGTTATTTTTTACATTTTAAACATCGGACCATAGAAGAAGAATATCCACAGGTGGGTGTCAACAAGAAAAATCTAAAATTCTCCCATGTATACTCCCCTGAAAAAATTTTCTTAAATTCTCCCAAATATACTACTCTTAAGAATTCTTAACATATTTCTTCTAAAATTTCTTAGCGCACTGGTTCAGTACGTGGTGAAGATGTACCATTCTGGTTGGGCTTACCCATTTCACCACTATTTCCACATAATTATACAACTCAGGAGAAACAAATCAGTCGTTTAATGTTAAGATATTTATCTAATTTTGCCAAAACTGGGTAAGTTATTATAAAAATCATGTCTCACTTTCCATAAATTTTAAACTAACTTCTTTTGGCTTCAGTAATCCCAATCAATCATCTCTAACCTCACCTTTACCCTCCTCGTCTTCCTTAATTGCGACATCGTCTTCGTCCTCCTCGCCTGCTAGCGATGATCATCAAAAAGTAAAAAGATCTTCTTCGTCGAATATTATAAATTCGACGTCATTTACCCGTGGTCCAATTGTAGTAGACGTTTGCAACTGCCACTGCTAGGGAGGCTGTAAATTTGGCTGTGCTCTATAATCAACGTCGTACAAAACGTACCTATAATAAGCGTCACTCTCGTAGTAATGATGATAATAGTGGTAGTGATTCCAATGAAATGTCTTTCTTTTCAAATGTCAATAGTAAATTGGATGGTGATGAGTTGCCCTTTTGGGATGCATATGATGTTGTTAATCAATTATATATGGAATTAGGTAAGAACTTATGCTTAATGAATTTAAAGCAATATATAAATACTTATTACTGAATGATATCGAATTTATTGGTGAAATCCCTATACAAACTGACTGGGTATCTAGGACACTATGATGTCATGGGAAACGAGTTGGCTGACAAAAGTGCAAAAAAGTCTCAGAGTCAGTAGGGAGGCTTAGCAGGTGGAGCAATAAAATGTAATTGGGGACACACCAGAAATGGATACAACAATAAAGTGGTCTGTCTTTGACTTCCTGTAGGATATAACGCCCTCGACAAATCCAAAAAGTACGAAAACTCTTCTTGGTTAGTCTTATAGGAAACATAAATCTGCTTTGCGCTATCGTTAGCATTTCAGCGCGCTGGTGTTACTCACTGAGGGGTTACTGTAGAATCTGTGTTAAGACTAAAGTCCGACGGTTTAGATATCCATTTAAAACTGATCAATAGGTATATTACATGAGGACCAGTTGTTGTCTTTAATGAGGAAATTGTATTTTATATACATACTTCATCCCAATTAGAGTAAATTGTTCAATCTTAGTTCATAACTCTTAATCATTTGGACATTAGTCTAAAAACATGTGTTGATTCTCAAAGGGCTTGTAAGATGAGTAAACCACTTCTACAGAAGCCAAAAAAAAAGCACGTACCAGAGAAAATTATACAATCTTTGTTGAAACTATACAATCGGTAATAAAAGTTGTTCTTTTGACGGTAATGGAAATATCATTAAAATTCAGACGATATTGGAATTCGGACAGTAATTGGCTTCATCCCACATATGGAAGTGATTATAAAATCTCATGCTTCAATTAATATTAATTCGATCCTTGTGGGACTTCGCAATTGAATAATACAAATCGAGATTATGTAATGTAGAAAAAAAAAATTGTTCGTATTCTAGACAGAATGAAACAAACAGGTAGTTATTAGCCAACTGAAATGCGCAATGGCAACTTCTGCTAGCAGTGTGGATTTCTGTGCCGGTTTCTTGGGGTGCCTGAAACGACTCAAACTTTACTTCGGCTAGGCACTTCACCCTCGAAACGAATTTGAAAAGTCACTTTGAGTAAAGTCTTTACAAAAGACGAATGAAAGAGGAAGATACAACAGTGAAATTTTACATCAAATGTACATTGACGGATTAGGGAAATATAAACATTTTTGGCGACATTCTGGTGAAACTTATTTCCTTGCATAAACGCTTACCTTTTTTATTGGTCATTAAAAAAAGAGCTTCCAAAGTTGTGCCAACTTTCAGTGATCAGGATTTATAGTTTGAAGGCAGTACCATGACCTGTTCAAGAACACGTCAAAAAACTATACTTGAGCTAGTCACTGAATTGTATTTTATATAAGAGTTTAGGCACACTCCCTATGTTAATCCGTTGACATGTCAAAATGGGTTAATTTCCAGCTCGTTTAACAGGACTATGTTAAACTGACCTTTTCACAAAAAAGGATCTGTTCTGTGGCAATTCGTGTAAATTCCCTGTAGGGTAAATAGGCACTTCTTGTGGTTTATAAGGAAACATTACAAAACGATTTTAATATATTTCTTTTTCCTTTTCAGGCAATAAAGCAGAAATTCAAAGTCATTATAGAGGACACAAACTGTCAATGTGGTTGAATCTTATACCGCAACTACATAGACATGCTAACATGAATGATCAATCGATGAGACATCATCAGTTTCCAGGATGATTTGAACAATATGAATCTATATGAAGGTAACTTTCGAAAATTTTAAGCAAAGAATGCTAAATTTTGTGCTGCCTTTGGCGATATAATGTTCCCCTATCGAAGAATTATGCTACTAAAGCTAATTATTAATGGACAATCGCTCCTGAATGTGTTAAGATTTTGTTTAAATTTTGTGTTAAAATATGCCAAATCGAAAAATGTTAATCATTTTAGTATAAACTTAATACTAAATTTTTAACATGATCAAAACAAACACGTAAAAAAATCATAAAAAACAAAAATAATAAATTTTGACTTCGGATTCACATTGTAATTCTTTCAGACTATCAGGCTGCAACTTATAAGTAACGCTAAAAAGCTACGTCTCTCCAGAGTCCATCACAAAATGTTTTGTTTTTTAAAAACGTCCTGCAGGTTTTCCTAAAATAGTAAAAATGGGGCATATATCAAACATTCGTCTTCAAAGGGGTAAAGAAAGTTTGAGATCCTCTGAATTTATTTCAAAAATTATAACGGAAAATACACAGAGAGACTGATTACACCTTGCAATAGTATTTTTAACATATGGACTAGAGATGGGCGCGTGTTGGATTTTTCAACACGACACGAACACGAAACCCAAGATGTCAAGCACGAACGAAACACGCACGGCAAAAAATTTCAAAACACGAGACCAACCGACACGCACGAAACTAAATTCAATAAAAAAAAATTTTCAACTAAAAATTTAATTTATTAATCTATTAATTTATAATTCTCATCATTTCGACGAATAGCTTCTTGAATTTTATCCTTCATTTTGCTCACACGTTTATTTGTATAGCTTGATAACTTTTTTACCAACAGCTTTTCAAACAATGCTGCAAACATTGCATGGCCAACAGCTGATCAGTTTTTACACAGAACATTAAACTAAACCCTCCATCTAGACGAGACAAAATTTTGTTAAGATGTTTTGATAAAAAATTTCAACAAAGTGTTTTGCTGATATTTTTTTACTGAATACATATTTTACACCTACTATCATTTCGTGTTTTTCTTGCTCAACACGACACGACACGAACACGAAAGAAATCTATTTTTTCAACACGAACACGTCGTGATGATCGTGTGTGTTTCGTGTCACGAAAAAAACACGACTCGCGCCCATCTCTAATATGGACTAATCAATATACACGTGAAACTTGAGACCCTATATAAAAGTTAAATTGCGTTTTCAGGTTTTCGCCATTGCGTCAAAATTCATTTTAAAAGGACTTTAAAGTTTAAATTTTTCAAAAAAAAAATATTAAAATACTTGTACTAAAGATATTAAAAGAATATTGGTATGAAATGGAAGGTGATATTCTCTGCTTTAAAAACAATATTGATTATTATAATTTTCCAGGATCAAAAATTTCAAAAATGTCCTTAAAAAACGTAATCCTTCGGTATATTTCGGTATCCTTCGTGATAAATTTGCCCAAAATAAAATATTTGTAAAGCATTTATATACTGAAAAATATACCTAAATTTCATCAACTTAACTTTTCTAGCTAAGTTTTACCAACAAATTTAAAGTTTTCCTATGAAACCAAAAATCGAATACATATTTTCGAATATCAAAAATATTTCGATATCGAAAATCGAATATTTAATTTAAAAATAGCTTATGCAACCGATTTCTAGATTAATTAAATCATATACTTTTGGAATGTTACACAAAAAATAAAGCTCCCTCTTAGCTCACTACACCTTGTTCAACGTTTTGTATCACTTTCAAATATAAGAATTACTCAAAATCCTATCGTTGGAGATTAATATTTTTCCGCCGGCTCATTTCTTTAACTTTGGAAACCTAAAATAGTCACCGGATGCTTAATGCGAAGATATGGCTAATGATGTTAGCATTTCGAAGTCCAAGTCGTGTAATTTTGCAATTCTTTGAAATTGTCACAATATAGAGTTCACGGTCAATTGTGAGCAAATGCAGCACCTATCTTGAGGACAGCTTTCTAAAACCCAACTGGAAATCACAAAGCCATATGATTTGCCTAAGGCATCAACAATAGGGTGGGGCGATTAGTATGGAAGGAAAAAAATCTTAATGGGCGCTTCGCGTTTCTGATTCTTGGGATTGTACTGAGCAAAAAAGTCCACTAGACCATACGTCTACGGTGAAAATCGAGCTTCCAGATTTTGACTTTACGGCAAAAAAGCCCTATTTTGAAATTAAAAATAACCCCTTAAACCAACCCACAAATATGATTGATGCATTAATCTGGTAGAGAATCTTCCAAAGAAGAGATTGATATCATAATCTTGCATAAGCTCCTCCTACTTCCTGAGATATGTCCATCCCACACATTGTTACTTTCACAAAATACGGCAAAAAAAGCCCTATTTTGAAATTAAAAATTAACCCCTTAAACCCCACCCACAAATATGATTGATGCATTAATCTGCTAGAGAATCTTCCAAAGAAGAGATTGATATCATAATCGTGAATAAGCTCCTCCTACTTCCTGAGATATGTCCATCCCACACATTGTTACTTCCACAAAATACGGCTAAAAAGTCAAAATCTGGAAGCTCGATTTTCACCGTAGGTGTATGGTCTAGTGGACTTTTTTGCTCAGTACAATCCCAAGAATCAGAAACGCGAAGAGCCCATTAAAAGGTTCAAATCGCCCCATCCTAATCAACAATCTCGCGAAATTGCACTCTCCCATCGTTCAATATCGTATCGCTAATTTTTTCGACATTCTCGCGTGTAGTAAACTCAATTGGACGTCCAGAATGTTCGGCGTCACTAGTGCCTGTGAAAACACAACGAAACTTACACAGAAAAAATGGCAGCTAAACAAGCCTTCCTTAAACCTTTAGTGTATGAAGTACCATGTTTTCCAAAAATAATAACTAACACAAATGCAGCACTTAACGAATAAAATACAACAATGGCAAAATACTCAGACTTTATTCAGGCGACACAATAGGAGTATTGAGAGACCAAAATACCACGCCAACCTTAGTAGAGAAGAATGTGTTACAATGCTTGAATGCGAGTTGGAAAAGCTTTATTTTACCCAAAACATTACTACAACAATACAGAACCGGCAATATGCGGTTTGTGTCATGTGATATTAGACATCCCTCATATACTAATAGAGTGTTCCATCTCAAAGAGTGGATGATACCATAGAAGATATTCTTGAATGTTCAAATCCATATAAAATAAAGTTGGTAAAAGAATGTATTAGTAAACAAAATATTAATGAAATTTAAACCAATATCCGCGCATTATGGTCTTAGCTACCTTGCGCTTATATTTGATACTTTATAAATTTATTTTGTAAAGTATTTTTTGAAATAATTAAATAAATTACACAGAAAAAAATATTTCCCTACTTTATCAATTAAATCGATTTGTTGAAAATTTGAAAAACTGTCAATTAAAAATTAATTAAATCAATTAAATATTTGCTGAAATTCGGAACTTGCTTAATATTTTTTATACTATCGCTCAAAACATATGTTTTTGTTATTTCAGTGGTTTAAATGTGAATATTCATTAATTTTGAAACATTATCATAAAATTGATAATGTAATTTTTGAAGTTAAATTTTGTTTAATAAAAATGTAACCATTTTTTAAACAAACAAATGTTAAAGATAAATTTAAATTTACTTTAAGAACAAAAGTATTCTCTGGTTTTGACAAAAGGGATTATTTTTGCAAAAAAAATAAAAAAAAAATTTCTATGCTCCCGATTTTTCAATAGAAAGAATAAAAACTAATTTCTGTGTGAATTTGTCTATATAAGTATAAATAAAACTGCTAACCAAATGAGAATTACATGCCGGTTTAAATTCAATATTATAAAATTCAAGCTATAAAAAACATTTTGGCTTATCAAGCTTTTCATGGTTTAAGTGATGATTTTTTTAAACAAAAATTATGCTTTGTGAGAACTCGAAATTCACTCACTTTAATTTTTGCAAAAATAATTTTTTTTTTTTTTTTAAAGAGAAGCAACACTCAGGAAATACTTCCTATTAATTAATGTGTTGCTTTCTTTAGAAAGGAGATAGTGGAGAGATGAAAGGTGGTGAAAAATGAAGGGCTTCAAACATGGCAACACTGTGTAATTGCGCGAGATGATAAATCTTAGAACAGTTGTTGCCCGCCACATGATGTAGAGTTGGCGAATTTATTGAAGCTTTTTGTTTCATAGCCCTGATTCATTATTTTAAATACTTCGGTGGGGTTAAGTGCTATGGGAACACCGGCGGTGGGCGCAGCGATACACATAAGTGATAGAAAACTCATACATATTATTTTTTCTAAATTGATGTTGTCGTCACCGGGAATCGAACCCGGGACCATCTGTGTAACAGTCCAACGCGATAACCATTACACCACATGGAGTTCTTGAACTCATATCTTTTTTAAAGAACCATTTGTAAAACTAATTTTCCTTCACAACCAGTTCTACTATCGGCTTTAATATCAGACTAATAATGCACCCAAAGGAAAGTGTTTTTGGTACAAAGTAGCTGGAACTAAATGACGTAGACCTTAAATTTAAATTCTGTGTAATGGTTTCCATGGAATAAGTTCTAGTGAAGTTAGTTTAAGAATAGATTGAGTTGAAGTCGAAGATCATAAACTTTTCTGGATTGTTACGACTTTTATTTAATCATCCATTATCTTTTAGGTATCGTTAGAGCCCAAACTCAAATAAAACCTGCAGATGATGAAGATACCTTATTACTACCAAAAGGAAGAACAACACCACCACCGGTTCCACAAGAGACAAATACAACACAAAAACCTAGTGGAGGAACAACAGGTGGGTTTTTCTATATAGAGAGCAATTTAAGTAATTGCCAAACGAAAAGTTGGGTACAAAACTAAATTTTTCAATTCTGACTATTGAATTCTACTGTTGAAAATTTAATTGACAAAATCGGTAAAAACAATAGATTGTTTTCGTTTATTTCAATACTCAATGTAATTTAACAACTTTTTGTTTTAAATAGAAATTTTTAACTGAATATTTTATGTTGTTATTTTGTTACAGTCAAAAACTGTTGTCAAATACAAATTTCTACTGATTCAACTGATTTTCTAGTGTCACCATCCGAAAATTGGGTGAACCACAATCAAAATTGTCAATTGACCAGAAATTCAGTTGATCCAACTTAATTTGGACACTTTAAACGTTTGTAACTAATGAATTTTGTTTGGAATTTTTTTTTTCTCGGTCCACAGAAATTTAAGATATATTTATATTATTTTTTTTTTTTCAGAATGTGGTGTAGATGGAGCTATGTTTGTTGCCGAAATGACTACAACCTCTCCATCGGATAATCGTTCTTTAGTATTGGATAGTCGTGAAAAAGAAATGGCTACTGCATCCACCGGTCTTATAGGTAATCTTGAAGTTCTCAGACGTTTAAGTGGTAAACAATTTCAAAGTTATACTACTGCTCTAGTAGCAACAGTGGCTGTGGGTTGTTTTCTCTTGATACTCAACATTCTCATATTTGCGGGCATTTATCATCAGCGTGAAAAGAGAGCCCGAGATGCTAAAACTAAAGAAGAGCTACAAGATAATGATACCAGCAAAAAATTCCAGTATCTTGAAATTAAATGCTATAGGCAGTGAGACGGGATCATTTAATGGCAGTGGCGCTGGAGTGAGTGGCAAAACGACTGTAGTTTTTGGTGAATATAGTTGTTATGATGAGAAATCATTGCAAACTAAAGATGAAAAGCTTATAGTAGAATTGCCACCCGCTCAAATGCTAGACTCTAATTGGGCAGCCTGTTCCACTAGTACATTAGATCTATTAAAAACTAAACATCATGTGCCGCTGGAAGCAACATTTCCCCTTAGCAATATTGTGCCCATAACAACAACAACAGCAGAACAACAACAACAAACTGAACATTTAATGGCTGTTAATGCTATGGAAATGTCCACCTATAATCCTTTGCCTATGGGTGCGGGTCTTATAATAGATCCATCTATAGCGACTGCTGCTACCTCATCAGGTTTACTAAGTAAGCGTTCATCTTTTATAGGGTCATCTAATCAACTGAATCAATATGATTTTGCCTCTGTACAATCATCCGATCAAATGTCCTTTAAGGATATAGAAAATGCCGTTAAAGTCTCTGTTACCAGAGATGATGATATAACACAAGATGATGATATACCAGAACCACCACCGCCTCCAAGATCATTTCAGAGTATGCAACATCAACAGGCTCAACATAATTTACAATTTGCTCAACAACAACAACAACAACAACAACAGGGCATAACAACAACGAGTGTGGGAACTTCTGTTAGTGGTGCAAGTGGTGGTGGTATATTAAGACAGGCTGGTACCTCGTCTGCAACACAAACTGGTGGAGGTAAAAAACGTGTACATATACAAGAAATTTCTGTCTAAACTTAAATATTTTTAATTAAACCAAAAAATATCAGGAGAGCTAAAGAGTAAAATATTTTTTAATTAAAATTTAATTGTTTTAGCAAATAAATTAATTGTATTTACAAATATTCTTTTAAAAAATAGTTTGTAAATACAATTAACTTGTTTGCCAATACAATTAAATTTTAATTAAAAGTGAAAATACATTACAAATATTTTTTCAAGTGTATAGTAACTAGCAACAAAATCTCTTTGAACAATTTATTTTTCAGCAATTACATTTTCTTAGCTAAAACTCTTTTGAAATAATTATTTTGTGTTCTCTGGTGAAATAGGCCTTATCATATTTTCATTAAATTAAATGTTTTGTCATATTTACGAAACTTTTTGTCATATTTACAAAGCCTTTTAACACATTTTGTTTTTATTATTTTGACAGATCATATTTGATAATCGTTTTAAAAAAATGATTATTTTACTCTTTTGCTCTTGTCAGTTAAAAATTTAAATAATTTTTAAATTATCGTATTTGAGGTTGTCAAATGTTCAAACTTGTTTTTTTTTAAAGATTTATGATTTTTCTGCAAACTACCCAGCCAGAAATTGCCAATGGTCTGAAAAATCAAGCACTGGCAGAGCACTATTTGCCAATGATCCAACAAATAAAGTGCTGGCAAAGCACTAATTTACAACGCTCTGCCAACGTTCGTAAAAAGTGCTTTTGCCAGTACTTGATTTACAAAATTTACAACCGTAAAAATAAAAAAGCACTGGCACAGTACTGTCTTAGAACGCTTTCCCAACATTGGCAAAAAGTGCATTGCCAGTACTTATTTACAAAATTTACAACCGTTAACTTAATAAAAACAGTGGCACATCCCTTGGTCACAACAAGAGTGGAAAAATTCAAAACTAAATTACAATTTATGATTTGAAGTTAAGAATATTAAGGTCTCCTATTATAGTCAGCACAAAGTATAGTTTTTGTACTAAAATTTTACTTAAGAAATTATTTTCAAATTTCTTTCTTTAGTAAAATTGCAGTAAAAAAACTAGTAAAAAACTAACTTATCAGAAAAATAATTTGATAAAAAAAATATTCAGTTATTTTGTAATTAACTTAGCTGAAGCAAACCTATTGTTATTTCTGTTCAATCATTCAATAAGAAATAATACAACTCTTTACTGAAGTGAATTACTAAGTAGGACTTTATTGGTTGTTTTTAGTTTTGGTACTAGCAAAGCGCTTATTGCCAGTGCTTTGTCAACGTTTTCAAAAAGAAACGGCCAAGCCCTGCCGGGGTTGGCAAAGCACTTATTATATTATTAAAAAAAAAAACACTTTATTGGTTGTTCTAGCAATGCTTTGCCAAAGTTTTAAAATTATGGTTTTGGTACTGGCAAAGCGCTCCATGCCAGTATTTTGCCAACGTTTTAAAAAAGGAACGGCCAAGCCCTGCCCGGTGTTATCATTTTGGGGTTGGCAATGCACTTAAATCTCAGATATCCAACGCTCTGCCAACGCTCATACCACCATTGAAAGCACTTTGCTAATGCTTTGGCCGTTCGTATTTTTCTGGCTTGGTAGGCACAGTGGGATATATCGCAAAATGTTTGGAAATAATTCGGCCATTTCTTATTTGGAACAGGCATATGTAACATAATATCGAGCTTAAGTTTTGAATGTTGAACGGCAATATTACCCCCCAAAGTTGGTCACTTTTTGCATAAATAATTTTGAGTGCTCAACATTTTTTTTTTTTTTTGTTTCTAATCCGATTTAAAAAAAATTAACATATTTATAATCAGCTAGTAAAGACTTAAAAAAATGTTAACCTGTGTAGGCTTTCTCCTACAGTTCATGAGATATTCCCATTTGAAAATGTGAACATCCAAATTTGGTCCGACTCAGGTCCAGTTATTTACAAAAAGGTCATAACTTAAAATCCATTTTTTTTTTTCAAAGAAACCGGAATACAGTGGTCATCTCAACCCACTGTAATAATCTTAGTTCGGTCTCTGTACTCCTTAGCAACAACAAAAACCCGATCTAATATATTCCTGTATGTCGTTTTCTTGCAACAAATCGATTTTGAGTTATGAGCCTTTGGTTGAACAAGTGCAAATTGTAAATTAAAACGGTAACTTATACATTATAAAAAAAGAAATCTTTTTTATAAAAGCAAATTTTTTTTTTACTAAAAATATACTCGATTAATCTACCAAAATTGTTCGAGTTATTCGTTACTCGAAATCGGCCATTTTAATTTACTCGAACCAATTGTTTCATTAAAATTCATCGATTAATTGAGTAACGATTAACCGATTGAATACCCTAGTTGTTACTTTATTTTTTTTTTTTTTGATATGACAGAAAATGAATCGTTTCGCCTAATAATAGAAATTTCGAAAATTTTGTTTTTTTTTTTAAATAGTTCTCAACAAGTTTATAACATTTTGACAACTATCTTCAACTTGTACTATATACTCAGATTTTCCTAGTTTAAATATATTTTTTAAAAGAACTTTATTTCAGTATTTAAACTCAACTATTAAAAATTTAAATTGTAAATGTATAAATGTTGTTAATTTCCTTAAAAAACTAAACTATGTTGTTATAAAAATCCCTTTGTTATAAACTAATTAAACTAATTAAAAAAATATACACGGAAACAAATATTTTGCTTTCAATTAAAATGTAACTGTATTAACAAACAAGTTAATTGTATTTACAAATTGTGATTACAGAATTAATACAATTAATTTCTTTGTAAGTTTAATTAAATTAAAATAATAAAATATTTTTTTCTGTGTATTTAGACTGAATACACACTAGGTGAACTGAGAAGTTTTGTCTGAAAACAAAAGCATCTCTTTTAAATGCTTCCCATTCAGTTTATGACAAAAATATATTAAAAAGTCGCTGCTTACAAGGCATTCACACCTAATTACACTGTGAGACAAATGGTAGGGGTCAGTGATCGGGAAGGGTTCAAACTACCGGGGAAAGTTATATCGGTAAAAAAGAAGTTATACGTGTCCCTGCGTTTCGCTGGGTCACGTCTAGGAATCGAGATATATCGATTTGAAGTTAGTAACTATCATATAGGAGAAATTGTCACCTTTGGTGGTCTTTTTTTTGACATAACTCGAGAACCACTAGTCCGATTTTGCTGAAACAAATTTAAAAAAATTAGGAATTACAATTCCTTTAATCTGTTCATACAACGTTTTGCTACATAAGCAACAGTTTCGCAGTTATAAATAAATGTATGAAGAAAAAACTATTTTTGCCTAAAAAATTAAATTTTTTTATTTTTAATTCATAAAAAATCCAAAACGGTAAAAAAAGTGTCAAGTCCTATTACTTTCACGTAAAGTCACATAACCTTTAAACAAATGAGACATAGATCATGAAAATCGCGTTTCGGTTTTATTCACAATCAAAAATCAATGTTTTTTCCAAGGAATTTTGAGCATATCTCGAGCAAATTTTTGAAATTCATACCTTCACTTAATTGTGAATAAAACCGAAACGCGTCCATCGATTTTCATGATCTATGTCTCATTTTATTTAAAGGTTATGTGACTTTACGTGAAACTCATAGGACTTGACACTTTTTTTTACCGTTTTGGATTTTTTATGAATTAAAAATAAAAAAATTCATTTTTTTTGGCAAAAAATAGTTTTTTTCTTCACACATTTATTTATAACTGCGAAACTGTTGCTCTGTATGAACAGATTAAAGGAATTGTAATTCTTATTTTTTTTAAATTTGTTTCAGCAAAATCGGACTAGTGGTTCTCGAGTTATGTCAAAAAAAGACCACCAAAGGTGACAATTTTCCCTATATGATAGTTACTAACTTCAAATCGATATATCTCGATTCCTAGACGTGACCCAGCAAAACGCCGGGACACGTATAACTTCTTTTTTACCGATATAACATTTCCCGTTGGTTTCATCCCATCCCGATTTTTGACTGTCGCATAGTGTTACAAAACACGCGTGTTGCAAAAGCGAGTGTAAAATAACAAAATAGAGATTAAATACGTGTTTTGGCAAAACACGTGTTTAACATTTAGGTGTGAAAGTAGCTTTAGTCGGCTTTTGTTTTGATTACAAAATAAAACGACTGAAATGGATTTATGACTTAGTTGCTCTAAAACATTTCATTAACCTCCTAAGCGACTTAAAAACTAAATTTTTATCTTAGACAAAATGGCAAAGTCACTTTTTGTGCATTCAGCCTTAAAGAAGAGACTTAATGAAAACTAAAAATATTAAGATAGATATGAAAGGAAACGAAAATTTTGTTTCCGCTAAAAATAATTTATAACTTAAATTTTTTTAAAACTCTCAATGTTTTCTAATTTTAAAAAGTTTATATTATGTTAAATACTTACAATAAACACATAAATGTTATTAAACAAGGACGATACAACTGGGGGAGACTTAAAGGGGAATAAAATACAAATTATCAAAAAATAATGGTTAAAATAAAAACCAATATTTCTTTTAAATATCCTTTAAAAACTAATAAAATTTATATGGAAACAAAGAGTACATTTGTATTTTAATATTAAGAACCATAAAAGCTCAAATTCAAAATTTTGTATATTGAAAAAAAAAATTCTTAAGAAATAATGGGAATAGAAAACCAGTATTTTTTACTCTAACGAATTTTTATCTACTTTTACATTACATTTTAAAATATTTTCCTGATTTTATCTCCATTTTGATCCTCCTTAGTACTCATCTTTAATCTTTTATAATTAAAAAAAAAAAAACAAAAACTATATGGTTCAATGTTGTGTACCTTTTGTTAAATTTTTTAAAATATAAAAAATCTCTAGTCTTAATTATACATATTGTATTTTCTGTATATTATATACAAATATGTATGTATTTCTCTTATATACCTACACATTTATGTAAATGTTATTGAAACTAAAACCAAATACAACATAAAATATGTCCCAATTATGATCAAAAAATTATTAAATAATTAAAACTAAAATATTTTTAAAGAAACTCCCAAAAAAAAAAACAAAAAAACAAAAATATATTATTTAAAGTCTTTAGCATAAAACTAAAATATGAAGAATTATTTAATTGAATTATTATTGTATGTATTAAATGTATTATTATTATTATTATAATTATTTTTATTGTTAAAACTTATTTTTTTTTTTTAATTTTTCTAAATAAGTAAAAAAATCAAAGAATTATTATAATAAAATATAAATAAAAAACAAAATGAATGCCAAACTAATTAAACCTAACGGAAATTTCACACTAATGTGTAAAATGTCTCGATATGTGTGAATTTTTATTTGATATATGACAACCTACAAAATAATATATAAAATATATAAATAAAATTCAGTGATAAAAAAAAATAAAGTTTTTAATTTTGTCGATCGATTATCGTCTTCTTTTCAGGTACTCCGCCAAGTTTGACAGTAGAATCTACTGAAAATGACAGTTAAAAAAGGCGGAAAAGTTAATTACCGTTAACATTACTGATAATGTAGTTTTTTTGGAAAAGCAAACTAACAAATGTAGTAAAAACAACTATCAATGTAGTTAAAACAACTGACAATTTTTATTAAAAAAAATTTTGAAACGGCAAAGTTAATTACCCTTAAAATAACTAAAAATGTAGTTGTTTTTGAAAGGCAACTAACAATGTAGTAAAAACAACTAACAATGTAGTAAAAACAACTGACAATTTTTATTAAAAAAAACTTTGAAACGGCAAAGTTAATTACCCTTAAAATAACTAAAAATGTAGTTGTTTTTGAAAAGCAACTAACAAATGTAGTAAAAACAACTAACAATGTAGTAAAAACAACTAACAATGTAGTAAAACAACTGACAATTTTTATTAAAAAAGTTTGAAACGGCAAAGTTAATTACCGTTAAAATAACTAAAAATGCAGTTGTTTTTGAAAAGCAACTAACAAATGTTGTAAAAACAACTTACAATGTAGTAAAACCAACTGACAATTTTTTTTTTAAAAATTTTGAAACGGCAAAGTTAATTACCGTCAAAATAACTAAAAATGTAGTTTGTTTTTGAAAGGCAACTAACAAATGTAGTAAAAAACAACTAACAATGTAGTAAAAACAAACTGACAATTTTTATTAAAAAAAACTTTGAAACGGCAAAGTTAATTACCCTTAAAATAACTAAAAATGTAGTTGTTTTTGAAAAGCAACTAACAAATGTAGTAAAAACAACTAATAATGTAGTAAAAACAACTAACAATGTAGAAAAATCAACTGACAATTTTTATTAGAAAAATTTTGAAACGGTAAAGTTAATTACCGTTAAAATAACTAAAAATGTAGTGGTTTTTGAAAAGCAACTAACAAATGTAGTAAAAACAACTAACAATGTAGTAAAAACAACTGACAATTTTTTATTAAAAAAGTTTTTGAAACGGCAAAGTTAATTACCGTTAAAATAACTAAAAATGCAGTTGTTTTTGAAAAGCAACTAACAAAATGTAGTAAAAACAACTAACAATGTAGTAAAAACAACTGACATTTTATTAAAAAAGTTTGAAACGGCAAAGTTAACTACCGTTAAAATAACTTAAAATGCAGTTGTTTTTGAAAAGCAACTAACAAATGTTGTAAAAACAACTGACAATTTTTATTAAAAAAATTTTGAAACTACTGTAAAAGTTATTAATAACTACACTTTTACAACAGTTATTTTTCGGCATTTTAAAAATATTTTTATACATAATTTTATATATATTAGAGTGTCCCTTAAGTTTGTTCTACAAGTTTAAATGTTAGAAATGTTGAGACGCTACCCTCTAATTTTTTTGTATTTCTCTTAATAGTAACTTATGTGAAATTTACGCCCCTACGACCACGCCTTCCCTACCGATAGGGCCTTAAAGATCGAAACATGCGTTTATATGGGAAAAAAGGAATAGTTTTTTTTAGTTTTTGCTGTTTTTTTTTGCAATATGCAATAGTTTTTACTCTAGTTGATAAATTAATCGAGATTAAGATAAAATTATGTATTCAAAAAAGTATAAAAATCCAAAATCGCTTAAGAACTACCCCCAGTAATAAATAATGCCCCAGACCACTAATTTGCCAAATACCACTTCAGCAAGAAATTTGAGCTCAAATTTAACGTTTTTAAAATTGATTACTGAAACATAATTTTTTTATTTAATACACTCATAATTGTGAGACATAAAAGAAGTTTTTTGTTTTGGATGGCGTTAACCTGTCCTACGGTGATGTCAAAAACGAACAAAATTTTTGGGGTGTTTTTCAAATCTCCAATTTCAAATTTTAAAAAAATTTCTTCAACAAAATCGAAAAAATTTAGATTTTTATTGCTTAAACTTGTTTAAAACATCTAAGGCCTAGTTTTAGGATGTAGATTATCTTTAAACTTAGATTAACGAAGTTTTTAAATGAAATACTGCTTTTGAAATGTGGTTTATTTTGCTTTATTATGATATAGATCAAAATTCTAAACAAGATACAGTGATCTCACCAATTTTTGTTAACGAACTTGGAAATGGAAGGCAAAATTCGATGCCGGTTTAACTAAACTAAGTTTAATTGACATCTCAAAAACTCGGCCTAAGAGATTAAAAATAAAAAAATTTAAAAATATCCCCCAGTACACTTGGGTAGGGCAACGATTTAAATTATACGGATTTCGAGGAAATTGTGTTTTTTAGTAATAAAAAGGCTTATTTGTTGCCATAAAATATTTAAATCAAAAATTAGCTACTTTTGAAACTTTTATAGTTTTATTTTATAAGCATTACTCAAAGGTAAAAATAAAAAATATTTCGAACATTATTAACCCATGTGGACCTGCGACCACAAGCGACCCCAGACTTATTTATTCAATTTTCAAAAAACGTTAAGATTTTCTTACTACTGTTGTATTTTAAGAAACGTGATGTAAAAGATAATAACAGAATACTTTTAGATTATGTGCCAAAAATTTTGGACATAGTGAACAACGTTAACCCGTACCGGGCCCGCATTCAGATTCCAAGGAGATACTGGCGCGTTTTTTATATATATTTGAACAAAAGTATTTGAATTCTTTTTTTACAAACCTGGCTAAAATCATTCGATAAATCCATAAAAATTATTCTGTACTAAATTAACCCTAAGATGACTTGAATATAACACATGTGTAATTTTGCGCTTCTACGACATTTAGCGTCTCAACATTTCTAACATTTAACTTTAAGGGACACTCTAATATATATATTATATTATTACCTAATGAAAATTAAATATTTTTCATTAGAAAAATCATTATTAATGATGATGAAATCGCAATAATATTAAAAAAAAAATAATAACAATACGAGGACGGATCAATATGTCCGTGGCTTTTCGAACTTCCCTCGCAGTTATATGAAATGCAACATTGCTCCCATCAAGTACCACCTGTTAGTAGACTACTGTCAAATTTTGAGCAAGTTCCGTCATTTACTTTGCGTTTAACAGCTGTTCAAATCATACAACCTCGTGGATTTTTTTAAAAATGGAAAAAAGTAAATTTCGAGTGCTCATTAAACATTATTTTTGCGAAAAAAAAAACCGTCAATCAAACCAAGATAACGCTCGATAAATACTATGGCGACTCTGCATCATCGATTTCAATCGTAAAACGGGGTTTTATTGACTTTCGTTGTGGTCGCACAAGTACAAATGACGCTGTACGTTCTATACGGCCAATTGAGGTCAATACACCCCGAAAATGTCGAAAAAATCCACGATTATGGTGTTGGTCGATCGAAAGTAAAAGTGTGTGAGATTGTGATGCCATAGGCATTTTATATGGCAGTGTGGTTTCGATTTTAAATGATCAGTTGGGTTTAAGAAAGCTGTCTGCAAGATGGGTGCCGCGTTTGCTCTCAATTGACCATAAACGTAATCGTGTGATAACTTCAAAGGATTGTTTGGAGTTGTTTAACCGCAATTCGATTTAGTTTTTGCTGCGTTTTTGTAACTGTGGATGAAACATGGATCCATTACAAACACTCCGTACACCAAGCAGCAGTCTAAACAATGGGTTTCTCCGGGTGAACAGCTCCGAAGAAGGCCAATGTAAGTTTGTCGGCCAATAAAGGTGATGGCAACAGTTTATTGGGATGCACGCGGGATAATCCACATCGATTACCTTCAAAAGGGAAAAACAATAAACGGCGAATATTATGCCCAAACGACTCCATATGGCCAAGAAAAAAGTTCTTTTTTCATCAAGATAATGCACGGGTGCACATTTGTTTACAAAAAAAAAAAAAAAAAATAATGGGTTGGAAACAGTGTTGGGAAGTAAAAGATATAATTTTTTTTTTGTGAGAAAAGAATAAAATCCTTGGGATCTTTTTCGGAACTTTTATCCGTTTTTCCCTATCTCGCTAAGTTTTAAAGACATCAGCCATTTAAAGAAAAACATCTCGAAAACTAAGCAAGATATCGCAAACAACACATACCGATTATACAAAATGTGTTAATGTTTAAATTTCACTCGTTTCCCGTTCAATTCCATATCGTTCCATTTTGAACCATGTTCCATTATATTATCGGACTGTTTAAATTTATATTTTCACGTACGTATATGGGTAAACAAATAATTAAGACACCCTGTTGTTGTTTCATGAAAAAATTAATCTCTCCGAGATTAATTTGTATTGTCAGGGTCTATTAATACTCCTATGGATAAAAAATGTTGTCCATTTTGCCGTATATCGCTTAGTTTGGCAGAAAACGTCGATTTAAAAAAAATTAATTTTAAGAAATAGATAATCAGCCCGATTATGAATATTCCCCTCGGATTTTTTCCTCTGCGGATTTTATTTTCTCGAGAAAAAAATCCTCCAATTCTCCCTATTATTGCATTCATAATACCTTCTTTTTCCGGGGAAGAGTTACCCTTTTCGAAATTCGTTTAGAATAAGGGAAAAGTGAAAAAATACCCGGGAGATTTCATTAAGAATAGGAACAACGGATTAGGGAAAAAAATTCTCACGGAATCGTTATTGAGAATTGGGCTGAATATCTCAAAAACTAAGCGAGATATCGCAAAACGAACAAAAATGTTGCAAAACTTGACCATATAACACATACCGATAATATTAATGTGTTTAGTATTTCGATTTCACTCGTTCCCCGTTCCATTTCATATCGTTCCTTTTGAAATCAATGTTCCCTTCTTTATTAATTAAGACACCCTGTGGTTGTGTTGCCCTTAGTGTTCAAATTCCACTCTCGTTTCATTCCATTTTATTCATATTTTAATTGGTTACAAACCAGACTGATTAATATCTATATAAGTTCAGAATAATATCAGGCCTGAGATAAAGCTTTTCATCCCTGATTTGAGCCATTTTCACAAACAGCAATGAAATTTAAAACCATGTTCATTATCAATGAAATTAAATTATTTTATTAAAAATTAAATTAAATTATTTCATTATTTTAAAAAAAAATATAATGAAAATAATTGTCATTATCATTAGTAGCAAAGTAATAGTAATGAAATCATTATTTCATTAGCCCACTTAATTCATTCAGTTCCATGTATATCGGAGATATAATAAAATTTTCTAATTATAATTTGCAAAACAGTGAATATATTAATAAAAACAAATATAAACTAAATGAGAATTTTTCAAAACTCCATATAATCTTCTATTTTTAAATAACTAACAAAAATTAACTAATTTATAGTTTTTTAAACATATATACACTCCGGTT
Source organism: Delia radicum (assembly GCA_021234595.1). Taxonomy (NCBI): domain Eukaryota; kingdom Metazoa; phylum Arthropoda; class Insecta; order Diptera; family Anthomyiidae; genus Delia; species Delia radicum. Next base: position 199,969,578 of record CM037854.1, read on the forward strand.
CACTTATTTAAAG